>QRAA01000748.1:0-11474 GCA_003670145.1 Fusarium subtropicale
CACTAAGGCCTAATATAAAGTAATTATAAGTAGACAATCTATATTATAATAGAACAAATCCACCTCAGAAAACAACTAAACGCAGTTACGCTATAGCTCCATTTCCACAACACACAGTGGCAGTGTTTATATCACCAAGACAAATTCGCTTTTAACGTGACGCGACAGAAACACGCTGACATCTTCACATATCTCAACTCGAACGATTTTCTAATATTTACGTTCAGCACTCCCCCTCCCGTCCAGTAAGCAGCCTCGAATTGGCAAGCTGTAAAACTGTGGCTTACCGGCATGGTACAACTTCGCTGTAGTCAAGAATGAGGAGAAGAATTAGGTGTCAATTAACCTCGCACTGTCATCTATCCTACAGGTGGGGGATGCTGCCAAGAATGAGGGCGGGATTGAATTCCTGCGCAAGTGACTAGCCACAGCCCTTCCCGGTGAGTCTAGATTGGTCGTTTCTTAGTGCGCTTTGCCGTGTTGGTCTATCACATACCTGCAATGAAACGGGAACTCAGACTGTTTTCGTTTGCAAATATTGGTGTTTTTATTGGCATGTGAGATGGGAGCTGAGAGCATTGGTATACAGATACCCTTATCGGAGATGACCTATTCGGAGATGGAGCCTGCATCTTTGGTCTCTAGCTGAATGATTTAGCAGCCTGTGCGATATTTCACATGTTGAAGTGGCCTCTGATAGTAATTCCACCACTGAAACAACAGCTAATACCTGCCTCCCCTGTCCAGCCCCGCAACGGTTAATACTCCTGGCGGGCCAGGAGCCCAAATATAATGTTGACTTGCCAGCCCACTTACCCAAATCGTGACGGATGTAACCTCTCCGCATTCTTTGAGGGCATCTCATGACGATAGGAACAGCGATTTAGGATGCGAAAATGGTATAAACACAGCCATCGTCTAGCTACAGTTTGTGCATCTATTCAGGCCCTATTGATTAGAGCTTGCATCAAAACTACGAAAGTAAGACTCAACATCTCTCTGCTTCTTTCACTCTCAGCATCCCTGCTGGGTGCTGAAGCACATCCCAGCAAAAAGAAGGGCTGCATCACTGTCAAAGGCGACAAGTCCTAACTAAACAGAAAATACTTTTACTTTGCGGGCTCCAATGCCTACTATCATTTCAGCCGGTTAGTCAAGCAGGGCACTCATAATCATACAATTTGGCTGACAATTTCACAGAGTCAAAAAGATGTTGAGCGTGGACTGGAGGCAGCTAAAAAAGCAGGTTTAAATGTTATGCGTACCTGGGGTTTTAACGATAGGAACGCAACTACTGACCCGAAAGGCTTCCCAAAATATGGAGGCGAAGGCGCCGGCGAGACAAACGTTGTTCTGCAGACATGGAAGAAACAACCTTCTGATCTTTAAACAAGTACAAATTCGTTGATTAGGGCATATTATTATACAATCGTTGAAAAAAAGCTTAGGTCGAACCATATTCACTCTGGTGCTTAAAATGCTTTTTTGTTGGGTGAAGCTGCGTATCCCAATGTGCTGTGAGGCTGTCCCCCTTAGGCTAGATGCATTATGGGCCAGAATTAGAGTTTATTAGCACAAGGCTCTCCTAGTACCGGCGTCTTGGAAGTACTCGTTCTCCCGGGGTTATTTTAATACCGAGATGGTCTTAATTTATCATCCAGCACTTTACAAATCGCCTACGGAGTAGTAGCGGCTGCATTATAATACCGAAATGTCGCGATTGTCTTGATTTTTGAGTTGTATAAATATGCGCATGCCCCCTATCCTTCTTACCAGACTCATCCTCTTTCTCTTCATTCAGACTTTAAACCACCCACTTCCTTCTCTCCAAAAACAATTCCGAAATTATGGCTATTATTGCTGTTGCTGGAGGTGCGGGCAAGCTCGGCCGTGCCATCGTTGAAGCGATCGTTGAAAATGGCCAGCACGAAGTTGTCATCTTGGCTCGAGAAGTGAGTACACCTGTGATACAGAACGTCCAAATGCACAATCTTATACATTTACTAGACCAAAGATGTCGGAGCTGCCCGGGCCATCGCTGTCGACTACACTGATGTTGGCAGACTAACTGCTACGCTTGAATCCAACATGATCGAGATTGTCATTTCTACCATCAATTCTTTGCACGACGTCTCGGCTGAACTGAATTTGATCCAAGCCGCTGAAAAGTCGGCACCTACAAAAAGATACATCCCTAGCATCTGGGGCATCAAATACACCCCCGAGTAAGTACCCCCCTGATTCTGTGTTCAGCACAGGCATACTAAGAGTGACTGGTCAGGGTTGCACTGTATTTCCCCATTGCTCAAGCCAAACTCAATCTCATTGCCGCGTTGGAAGCTACCTCGACCCTCGAGTATACCACTGTGATCAACGGCTACTTTGCTGACGGCTGGGTTGCCCCGAAGGTCAAGTCCTACCAAGATGCCTTGCCTCTGGTCGTCGATATTCCCAACCAGTTTGCCGCTATTCCCGGATCTGGTAACGACCTCGTGGTTTTCACTCACACCTTTGACATCGCGCGCTTTGTCGCTCTACTTGTCGGTGCAACAAAGTGGGACAAGGAGTCTTACGTCATCGGCGACAAGGTATCATGGAACCAGTTCGTGCAGTATGCCGAGGAAGCCAGAGGTGTCAAGTTTACCGTCAAGAACGACTCGATCGAGGACCTTAAGCAGGGAAAGATCACGGAGCTGCCTTCTCACCCTCACCTGTATCCATTCTTTCCCAAAGAGATGCTGCAGGGCATGTTTGCTGCCTTTGGGCGCATGTTTGTTGAAGGGGTGTTCGACCTCAAGCCTGAGCACACGCTCAACGAGGCGTTCCCTGAGGTCAAGGCACGAAAGATTAAGGATCTTTTGTTCGAAGCCTGGGGCCAGTAAGTTTCTGATCAAGTTGGCCCGCAGTGGGGACGGAATTGAGTAGATGAGTAGTCTTAGAGAGAACCAATGAATGATGTTACTGTATCCATGACTAATGATTTGCTGCGGGATATGCGGGCTCGGGTGTATTTTAATTCCGACGCTAATTACGAATCAACTGAGATCAAGTCCACATAATTAGCAGAGATGCAAGACCAAGTACTGACCAAGACTTTTCTTTTCATATTGCTCAGTCCTGACCTTCTCTTGGATAGCCTTGTAGCCTTGATCATTAAGTACGTCATGGATTTGCAAGGGCATTTCACCCCCAGCGCCGACGTAATGTCCAGACGGACTGCCAATGTGAGTTTATCCCATCCAATCCCTGCACGTATCCGCCACTTCTTGCAGGTCTGAACCCAATAGGCCTGCGCACAATGCAGAGAGAGAAAGGTTCGATGTGACGGCAAACTACCAAGCTGTGAGAGATGTCTGAACTCCGAGACCACTTGTCGCTATGAAAAGCGAAAAGGAAGAGGTTTAGGGAAAAGGTGTGTTGTAGGGGTGGCGTGCGAGTTCCTGAGACTAACGGTAGATAGCAAACAATACATTTCATCCCTCGAAGAACGCCTGAAGGAGGCCGAGACAACATCACGAGTATCCTCCGTATTAGACCAAGGCTCAAGCCACATTCCAGTAGAGGCCCACGACAGGGATAATCAGCCTCACATCAACGAGACAGCAGCACCCAGCCGAAGGAAGACTCCTCCATCACGATGGCCGAGAGAGATCGCTAAAAGCATAGCTCATGCCCAGGAGAACCGAAGTAATCTAGACCGAAGAATTTATGTTCCTTTACCACCTAAGAATTACATGACTCACTTTATATTCAACACCATTGAGGAGTTGTATCAAGTACAACCGCTTTTCAGTATTGATGAACTGTCGAAGCTAGTGGAAGATCAGTATTTAGCAGGGCTAACCAACTGCAACGACAACCCTAATCGTTGGGCCACGCTGAATGCTCTCATCGCTATGGGCATGCACTGGAAAGCTGACAACGGGTCCATACAAGAGTTGTTTCCCATCTCGTGGTTGCATTTCAAGAACGCATACGCTATCTTTCCGGAGCTCGTGATGAGGCGCCCCAGTATCGAGTCCTGTCAAGCGATACTGGTCATGGCCCTGTTCATGCAGGGAAGTGCTGATGCAGTGGCGTTCACCAGTTTGCTGTCCGCTGCTTCGCACGCTGCTCAGTGCCTTGGCCTACATCTGGAAGTTGACAATAATTCAGGTGCAGGTCTCAATATGGAAAAACGCAGACGGACTTTCTGGTTGATACACGTGCTCCAGTGCAACGCGTCGCTGAAGTTCGAGCTCCCAGCACCATCGACCGAGATCAACGTTAACTTTCCCAGCCAAGAGTCTCTGATTGTGGGTTCTACTGGCACCGATCTTTTGAGGCACATGTCGACCCTATCCTTAATCCAGTCCAGGATTATTCGAACGCTGCGCCCTGGATCGGGACTCTGGAAGAACCATAATGAAACGCGCCAGGTTCTTGCAGAGATAGATCATGACCTCGCATCCTGGCTGGCGGGGCTGCCCTCCGACTTTCGACCTACGCTCTTGTCTCAAGTGATAGATCCCGGAGTGGCAGAGCTGCAATTTGCCTACTACGCTTCTACTTGGAAGATCCACGCCGCAAACGACAAGATAGAGAGCTCTCAGAAACTCTCAGCTCCCATGTCGAGCCTACAGGTTCTCTTGCCCACTCCTGCAGATAGCGCCCGAGCAACGATTTCTTTGATTAAAAGCTTATCACCACAGCCTTTAGCCATTCTATGGTACGATTTATATCTACCTCTATCTAGCCCGTGCTGACATTACAGGCGATTCATGTGCTACCCCGTCAGCGCCGTCTTGATACTCTTGGCAACTGTGCTTGATAACCCTGAAAACTCCGAAGCTGATTCAAACATGGCATGGATCGATGCATTTGTGAGATTCTTGCAAAGTTTTCAGAATCGAGAGGCCTGTGATTTGAAAAGTTTTATTAGTGTTTGCTCTAAGTTATACGACGTTGCATCCACCGCACGACGCAACGCAGTTGGTCCAACCGCCGAATACGAAAACACCGCAACTGAACTTACCCAGGGGCATAATGTAGGTGGTTTTGTCCTGGAATTGACAGTCTCTAATATAATTATAGAATATATATACGCTCTTGAGGGGTTCAGTAGATCCGATGGAACTAACACAGGGCCTTCTCACCAATACGCCACTATTGTCTAGCAAGTCCAGCAATGTATTTTCTGGCATATCAACAAAAGAGACGAATGGTGAATATGGGTTACTAGTTCTAGACTTATTCAAGCCGGGTACCTTCAACTTTTGTACTTCCTAATAACTAGCAATAACAAAGCCTGAAACGAGGCTACGTAGAGCTTGAGTTCAAGGACCCTTCCACGGCTGAGTCAACGATACGGTCAGTTGATCGTAGGTCAGCTATGGTAGGAATAGTTGGATTCTCCGGTTGATGGTTTAGCCGCTGACGTTTGGTTACTGGCCCATCTCTCTTGGATCTAGCTTGCTTCATTGAAGTATTATGATACCTCCATCGGTCATCTGATCGAGTAATACACTCAACGTTTGCTCGTGTACACAAAGTACATGGACGCTCGATATCGCACTAGTCGGGTCATTTAGGGTAACTAGCGTCTAGAGTGCAGTAATACATAAGCAGTAGACTGTAAGACTACTTGAGACAATCAGGGCGATCCAGTAAGAATGTATTTATTTAAACTACATATTCGTCAACCGGAAGTCAGTTTTTATAAACCATTCTAAGTTCGGTTTCCCTTCTGTTCTTTATTGACTGCTCTTAACTCTTGAGGAAGCTCCCAAGGAAGTCAAAACCCTGTCTCTGTAGGTTCCACGTTAATGACCCTACTTTCATCCGAGCTGCAAAAGTATGCTCCTCATCTGGGATCTCCAACAGTTGACATGGTATGTTATGTTTCTTCATTTCTTCAAGCAAGGCGCGGCTTAGTGAGATAGGCACCATCGTATCAGCTAGCCCATGAACAATGAATGTCGGGGGAAACTGCGAGTTGATGTTGAGAATTGGATCAACCTTTTGCCAGTCTCGAGACGGAAAGATGGTATCCAAAACTCTACCATTACCGATTTGTGTTAAGGCAAAGGCCTGCCTTGGATCATCAAAATTAGGACCAGCCGGACCTGCCTGCCCTTCAAGTGACACACCACCACGAATCGGAACCGGTTCTTCTGCAAAAACACGGTTGAGGAATTCTGGGCTCAGATTTGGAGGCAATTTTGCAGCCACATGCGGGAGTGGTGAGGTCCAAAACGGGTCATCAAAGGAGCAAGGCCCGTAAAAGTCCAAGATTCCAGCGACTGGACGTGGCACTCCGAAACCCTAATAAAAGAGACCCTACTGTCAGCATCTAAGTCGTCTCATCATTGACTTGGCAGCCTTACTAGAGATAAAGCCAGATGGCCTCCAGATGATGTTCCGAAAGCAAACACATGCTGAAGGTCGCATATATGTGGATGGGAGTGTTGGTGGATTGATCGCTCTAACTCATGGTTATATATCCATTCGAGAAGGTCTCTACAATCTTGCATTGGGCCCTCGAGTACGTTAACCTGTGGACAGAGCCGATGGTTAGGGACGACTACAATCCAGCCTCGACTCAGGCAGTCATCGATTTGGTCTTGGTTAACCATTTCTGATGCACCCAGCATGAAAGCTCCGCCATGAATGTTGATTACTACATATTATATTAGATGAACAAAAAATAAAATAAAATAAAATAAAAACCGCTGGTAATAAGAAGGAATACTCACGGACTGGGCATGGTGCTTGTGACTTTTGAGGTAGGAATATGGTCGCATCAATTTCGCTACCTTGTGCAACTTTGTAAACGACCTTGAATGGAAGTGGATTGGCCATGCTATGTGATTTAGTTATCACTTCTGTAGGTACTGCTGTTTGCCAATAATTACGGTACCCAAAGACAAGCTTTTCATATTCTTCAACATCGCTGGAGTGGTGCTCAGTGTGTTCAGTGTGTTCCGAGCAACCCCGCACTCTCGGAATTCCCGGACATCCATCTCCATCATCCGGACCTTGGCACGGCACGGCAAGTACCGAGCCTAAGAAATGCTGTTGGTGTGCCAAGATCATCTTCTGTTAAAGCCTGTGACCTCATGGAAAAACTATAGGATATAACTACAATCTCATCAACATTCTAGCCTGGGCTGCATCGCATCATCATTCTTGAATCAACAATTGACAGTTACACAACCTCCAACATCAACATGCCTATTCCTATCCACACAACGCCGCCACCGTCGCGCGTCAGCTATATCATCCAGCAGCTCGAAGGAGAACGAGTTTCTATACCCGGAAGCAAAGGCACATTCCGCATTCTTGCCTCGGCCAAACAAACCGATGGTCGAATGTCAGTCTTCCAAAGTGGTGCTGTTCTCTCCGATGCGCCGGGATTCCACTACCACAAAGAAGCCCACGACGTTTTCATGGTGACCAAGGGCTTCTTAAAACTCTGGAATGGTGATAAATGCCGTGTAATGGGCCCTGGAGATTTCGCCTATGTACCCCCCGTAAGTTGATTTACTCCATGACCTCGGTATTTCCTCGACGTCCATAGATGATCTGACAATAGACCAGAATATCATTCATAACCCAGAATTACTTGGCCCTCATACGGAAACACTAGGTCTAGTCGTGCCTGGAGACTGGATTGACTTTTTCCGCTACATCGGCCAACCGTTTGAAGGCATCCTGGTCCCAGAACATGATGACCGCGATCTGAAGTCCCACGTGATACCGAAAGTGATGGCGGCTCCTAAGGATTTTGACGTGCATTTCGTCAGAGACTATGATCCTCCCGCCTTGAGCGAATGGGACGAGACCGAAAACATTCTCCCGTCTGGAGAGCTACAGCCGTATTTCCTTCGTGCCAACTCCGGACCCCGTTGGATGGCTGGAGGTGTTATGTCGCGTCCCTTTATCACGACCAAAGAAAGCGCAGGCAAATTTGCCATCTCCAGCATCGAGTCATCCAGTTTATATAGCCCCTCCCTGTTTTCGGACTACGTGGCTTTCCCAACAGTGGACCATTGCCTTTGTGTACAAGAAGGTGCCCTTCGCGTAAGTATTAAGAGTAATCCCGAATGGGTAACTCTGCACGAGGGCGAGACCGTCATGATTGCAGCAGGAGAATCTTTCAAGCTTGAGTTTGCGTCGAGATATGTCCGTGTGTGGTCTTTTACTGATGGGCAAGGTATCGAGGAGTTAGTCCACCAGGCGGGCACATCTTGCCAAGATCTCGTGCTTCCTGATGAGGCTCCTACTCTGGACGAGTCAAAACTGGAAACTGTGATCAAGAAGCTGGGCGTCACACGGGGATAAGTACGAGCGGTTAATTGTATTTAGGCCTAGCATGTTGCTAGAGACGCACGTTTTCTAGAAATTACATCTTCACTGTAGACACAACGAATTCAGCGCCAAGAAGCCTCGTCATGTGATGCAACGTTGTACACTATGGTCGTTCTTGATGTTTCAATAAGTACAGCAGATGAAAGATTCTGCTTTTGGGGTGTCTTGCGTCCAAGCACGTCTAGATTTCCCCGCACTCCAGGGTCTGGGTCGCCACTGTCCGGATCCTAGTCTACTGGCGTGTGCTTTCATTGCCGCTCGGATCACTTGGGGTAATTCTTCTTAATTCACTTCTCAAGTATCCGGCCAGTAACCTCATCAACAACTAACAACTCTTCCGCCATTTGGCCTCGGGTACTACTTCACGTCGCACGGCCCGCATGCTATTCAAATTGCGGCCACCACCTTGAACTTCTACCACTGCAGAAGACATGGAGACGCGGCCTGAAAATGACGCGTCTGCACCAGCGGTCAAAAGGCGGCGCAATCCACGCGCAGTCCTCGCGTGTGAGAGATGTCGCTTGAAGAAGTACAAATGCTCAGAGGCGCAACCATGCATTCATTGCAAGCGTACGTTATCCTTCGTCTCAGAATACCACTTATCTGATATGGGAATATATCGCAGGCAGCGGGGCCGAATGCAAGTATGCCAGAGGCTATCGAGTAGCGAGTGATGGAGCATCACTTATCAGGTATGCGGTTGACCCTATAGTTTACTGTGAGCCATATGCTGAGGATAGGTTAAAGTACTGTCAGTAATGACTCTGGAAATCTCAATCTCCAGGTTCAACAACCGAGTCCTCGAGTTCAACCAATCGAACAGTCTCCTACACCCGTCTCCCAAAGTCCTCTACCAGGTTTAGCTGTGCATTCATCTCCAATTTCTGCCAGGACAAGGCTGCAGCCTGTCTCGGCCAATGGCGAGGCACAAACTCTGGCAGTATCGCCTAGCGAGGAGAGTGAGATCGCCGAAGTAAACCAGCATACGAACGGCATCGAGTACCACGGCAATACATCTTCAATGTCCTTCTTGGGCAGCCTGCAAAGACTTCGAGAGCAACGAGCGACTCCAACTGATGCAGCGGAGCGCAAGGCATTCTCACTTGTGTCAGTACTGCACAACCCGAGTTTTGTTTCAAGGCGAAATTTCACCTCTGATCTTACAGCTGCTCTTGCCGCGAACGGATTCTATTCGAAGCGGGCCAATACCTTCATTGAAGGGTACTTTGGGGGGATTCATTATGTACACCCAATAATCGACAAGGAAGAGTTTTTGTCCCGTGCCGATGAGCTATGGCGTGGCACCAACTGCAGCGACATACACTTCATCGCGCTTTACTTGAGTGTTCTGTCATTGGGTGCTTTGACTCGCACATGGAACGAGACCTCCTTGGATGGCCTTAATCGCTTCCAATGGAGTCGAAAGCTCTTTGCCGAAGCTCAGACAGTTCTAGATGAAATCCAATTCAGCAGTAAGCTAGAGACAATACAGTGCTTTTACGTCATGGTAAGTCGATATTGTCGATAGGGAAGCTAAAAGCTTATGTTTTATTCCTAGGCAAAAGTATGCCAGAACGAGCTTAACCCAAATCGTGAGTGAATATAGCTCTCTATGATACAATATAGATAATAAGCCAGTAACCCGCTGACGAGAAATGCAGTCGCTTATATGTATCTGGGCTCCGCAATACGTTCTTGTCTAGCTGCGGGGATGAATCGCGAAACACCCAGTCCGAATGAGAAGAGCTGCATAAATATGTCAAGAATATGGTGGTTAGTCAAGATACTATTGTTACTGAAAACCTCTACTTGCTCTAACACAATACTTGATTTAGGGGTATATACTCGTTGGAAATGTCGGTCATCTCCTTCTCCCGGGAAATTATTGATCTATGGGCTAATCGAGTGTTAGTGAGATGAGCTTTCTCCTCGGTCGACCTGACACATTGGGGCAAGATGAGTATCACAACCGCGCAATGCCCCAAGTTGACGATTCTGAGTACGCCATTATCTCAGCCATGGTGCAATTCGGTCGTATCATGCGCAGAGTATCCATCGGGATCTACCACTCTCAACTACCGACTCCGGAGACTATTGGCTTGGCATGTGAGATAGAGCGCCAAATGGATGATTGGGTTGACGCTCTACCTCAACGACGAGGTGCTTCTTTAAGAGACCCTGATTGGCGACGGAAACAAAGACTCGTTCTAGAGCTAAGTGAGTATTAGTTTTATCCTTTATTCTCATCGTGACTAAACGATCATAGGATATCACAACGTGAGGATGCTTCTCTTCCGGCCGTTCGTAACCCAATGTGGGCGAGAGCCCTGCCAACCATCAGATGAGTTGATGAGAGCGGTCGAGAAATGTATCTCTTCGGCCCAAAAGACCATCGAAATCGTATATGAAGCTTACAAGGTTCACACTTACTTTCGCACATGGTAAGATCCCTTTTCATTACATATGGAAAATGCTTAAACAAGAGTGCTAGGTGGTACAACACGACATACATCACCATTGCAGCCTCAGTGCTCCTGCTGTACGAGTCGCGGACAAAGGAGCGCTCGGCCACAAACACTCTCGCCCTGATAGAAACCGCTATCGAGATCCTAGATGTTATGGACGAATCTGTAGTGGCACGTAATGCTGCAGAGGTCATCCGACACTTTGTGCGAGAGCTCAACGCCGTGCCTATTATAACCTCTGATTACTCCGCGCAAGATGCTACATCAATGTCAAACGTACAGAATGCTCCTACGCCCGGCCCATGGAGTTCCTTAGATGTGAGTCATTGTAAAAATTACTTATAACATGTTACTGACATTTATTTAGCTTGGGTTGAGTGGCTTCGAATTCTTGGACTTTCCACTTGGTGAGATGACAGCTGTTTTTGACGAATTATATAAGAACCTTAATCACAATATTCAACCTGAGGAAGGAGTTCTATGAGACTCCTTTGTATACTAGCTCTATCCTATGTATTAATTAATTCTTAAGTGTTCTCTTCCTATATAAATCCTTATTCTTTTCTTAGAATTAATACCTATAGCGCTATACTATAATTACCTATATTTAATATATATAAGAGAGTATAAAAAAGAAGCCTTAAAGTATATATTTTAATA
>QRAA01000075.1:0-27960 GCA_003670145.1 Fusarium subtropicale
CCCTATCTTTATCTAATCGTCAGAAGTTTCAGATTTCAGGAGATGAATGAGAGAATGAACGCCATTACTGACCCAGAAGATGCCTGTTTCGACAGGATATTTGAGTCATCCGAGAAGACCGCCCACGGCAAGATAGAAAGTTCCTCTGACATTACCGGGCACCAAACGAGTTACGAGGAGACAGATGCGCTTTGGTACAGTTTTGCAGACTGGCTACAATCAGATGGGCAACTGTTTTGGATTCAAGGAAAACCAGGATCCGGCAAAAGTACTCTTGTCAAGTATGTCGCAAGCAAGAAGGCCACCCAAACACTATTGAAGCAGTGGAATCCCAATACCCGAATGCTGTTGCACTTCTTCTGGAAGCTCGGCACGTCTTTGCAGAACAACATGAAGGGACTCTACTGTTCTTTGATATAACAACTGCTGGAAGACAAGGACGAGCTCACTGGCAAAATGATGATTTCCTTCCCGATTTCGAAGTTGAAAGAGTCATACTATGATTGGTCAGTTTCGGAACTGCATGCCCTTTTACTCAAGATATTGGCGCTGGTAACGAACAAAGAACACTTGTGTATCTTTGTTGACGGCCTTGACGAGTTTGTTGGCGAATGCGGACAAGACGCCATCATGCAAATACTTTCAGATTTCAAGCGATTCAGAAACGTCAAGGTTTGTATCACCAGCCGACCGGAGCCGTGGTTGAAAGAAGAACTGGACACAGCGCCCAATCTCAAACTACATGACCTGACAGCTCCAGATATGGGGAAATGGATCCACGGGAGGCTTCAGCCTTTCGAGAGAAAGGGCACAATCGGTCCAGACTTCTCTTCACTTTTGGTTCACAAGCTTCTGGAAAAAGCAGGGGGGGTTTTCCTCTGGATCCGCCTCGCAACAGATAGTATCATACGTGGTATCAAGAACAAAGATTCGGAGGAAGTGTTAATGGCACGACTAGATCAACTTCCGGAAAAACTCGAGAACCTGTACTACGACATGTGGAAGAGATTGGGTGATGATGAGCCTCTGTACCGGAAATCGGCAGCCACGTATATGCACTTCATGGTCGGATTTCGATCTATGAAGGACGGCGAAAACATGAATGCTTGCGCTGGATTTCGCCAACGTCATCCACTCACTGTCATCAGGATGGCATGTGCATGTCGATCGGATGTTCGAAAACTATTAACCACGGCTACTGGAGACGTTGACTATGAGATGATATGCGGGATTTGCGAAACTACAAAGAATCAGATTCTTACAAATTGCTCTGGTCTTCTGGAAATCTACCCCTCAACGACTTGTTTTAGGACCCCCGATCACCCATTGTCCAAGATCACTGGTAGGATTGAGTTCGTTCATCGTACAGTATATGATTTTCTTATCGGTACAGAGGCAGGCCGAAAAATTATGAGCTATAGCGAGATGTCAGACTGTGAGATGGAAGTGTTGATGGTTTATGGTGTTCTTGGCTTTTTACGAATATTGCATCCTGCATTTCATGCGCGTCTCTCAAGTACCGCAGTGACCAGGTCATTACCTAGACTCTTAACCCTCCCACGCTCCGAAGGAGATAAGAAGAAAGTGATGGATCTTTGGACGACAATGAAGTCATTCTATGCGAATAAAACTCTGGCCTGTGGTTGTGGACGATGGCCACCGCTACCAATTGCGTCGATCGCGGTAATAGTCAGACCTATCTTCGAGTTGGAGGTAAAAGACTTGAATCCAAACGAGGCTACCGTCGTTCTTCAAGGTATTCAGTGGCATGAGATACGCTGGGATAAGACGAGCGCTATTCCAGTGTCGGAACTCCAGACGCTTCTTTCACAAGGCGCTGATCCAACCGCTTCCGTGTCATATATATCGACGTATCATACAGACGAACAGCCAACCGCTTCAGTGTCATATATATCAACGCATAATACAGACAAACAGTTTGGAGTGCGGACCACCGCCCTGTGGGACTTTCTCCATCATACACAATGGGCTATGTGGAAGGCCGGTAGCGAAAAACGGGTGACACCGCCTCAAGTCGTGGAAATCGCTGCAGAGATGCTACGAAAGTGCCCTCGCATCGACCAACATGGAAAGTTATTAAGGGAGGAGGTTATCCATCGACGTGGAAGGTTAAATCGTTCCTATTACGGTCTGCACATCTCCACCAAAGATGGTTTCTCAGCCAATTTAGCTTACCTGCTGGACTTGATGTTGTGGCACTTACCGGAGCAAGACAAAGCCGACCTAAAGGACCAGGTTCAGTTCATTCGGAGCAAAATAGAAGATCCCAATATTTCCTTGAGATCTCTTGTCCTTCAAAATGATGAAAAGGTCTCGAAACGCTTTCAGATCATTGATCAACAGCCGTTTGAAGGCTTGGTCGAATTGATAGATTCGCGGGAGAGGAATCTGCCGCATGTCGGAGACCTTTGGGATTGGTATGATAAAGCTATGTCGTTAAGAAAAGAGTCGACATCAATGGTGGAGAGTGAACATGATTATGATCCAGGAGTTTTAGATTCCAAAGATCTGTTGGGATTGTTCAAAAAAGAGGACGGGGGGCTCGAATACTCCCATGATCTATACAGAGAAGAATATGAGGTGAATAACTCCTATAGTGCTTATGGAGAAATATTGTAAGTTCTCAACATTCATATTGAGACATCTTTGGCAGTAGTATTTGTAATTATCACAACACGTCTCGGACCGTTGAACACCCGAGATGTGATTTGAATTTGATATGGATTTATACTAGTGAGATAGTAGCCCACTCTGCTGTGGTAAAATGTGGTAATAGTGAACATTGAACCGTCGCATAAGTCTTAGACCCTCCCGAGCTAATCTTGTCGTCGAGGTGTTCGGTATTTGACCCATGGATCAAGATCTTATCGACAAACGTTCGAGGAAACGCTACCTTTGAGGAAGAAGTGGTTGCCCCATACTCGCCAAACTTGGAGTCAAAAGTGCGTTCATCAGCTGTAAGACTTTCATCATTCAGAGCAGAAGCATTCCCAACGTCGTGTTTAACAATCGTATTACTGATGACAGGGCTTAGCTGAGATGAATAAAAGTCCTCGTTCCAAGTTCCAATCCTGATAAACTCTCGACTTCCTTCGTTCAGAACTTCCTGAACAACAAGTCCATATACCAAAGTAGCTTTAATGCCCGGGTCGTCGAAGCCGCGTGCCCAATGATATTGATAAAGCGGGAGAAGGAAGTACTGCGAGGAAATGAGGACAGTTTTGCTGAAGCAAAATCTGATAGGACTGTACATCCCATCTTGTTGGTTACATGATCGTAGTTGCATATAGTCTAGACCAGCTGCAGGAACCATAACGTCATATTCGTGACGGAAGTAACATGGTTGGCCTTTATTGGGCGGAGTCCCAGTGAAGTTCACTGGTAAAAGTAGACCCCTAATCCTTAAGACTGCTCGATCAAAGGAAGCAAAAGGGTCGCTCCCGGGTGGAGTTATGATGGTTTGGCTTAGCAAAGCTAGTGGCCTCAATTCCTTTGACCGAAATGAGTTGGGAGATGTGAGTGAAATCTTGGGCCCTCTTCTGATCATACGGCCAGACATGACTGACCCAGGAAACGATAACCATGACCAAGAGGGCCGTGGCATTCGCCTTATGGTAGAATCAATTTTATCCTCTGGCCTCAGTTTGGAGTCAGGGCCCGTAGCTGGTTCCCACAAGAGGTCTTGCATCCAAGACTCTAGCCAAATGCCACCAAGATAACTATCACCTGTCTTGCTGGCAATGAGCTTAGCAAGACCTGATATGGCTATTAGTCTATCTTGTTCAAATGTCAGATCGTATCCGGTATATTTCGAAAGTACCCAACTCCAATGTGTATCTCTATCTGACCCTGTGAGGTCGATCATTGACTGACGTCCCGTATCAGCTCTCCTGTGGGCAGGACAGTGAAGATCAGGAGAGACTTCACTCCCTGTACACCCGTTACACTCCCAATACAACTGCTCGTTTCCAAGGTAGAGAAGTCTTCTCGATAGAGAGCGCTCTTGCAGAACCCACGCGCGGTTATTGAGTGGTGCATGGTCCACATCGACTTGTAGATCCGACCCATCTCTATGCTCGACAAACACATATTCATCTGTTTGAGATACAGAGTCTTGTCGATGGTAGGAAACGGCAGGCTTGTGCCGGGGTATACTTCGAGGTCGACATTTACGAAAAACGCCTAGACCTGGAAAACCCCAGCAGATTGTTAATGTGAGGAAAGCATATTGGTAGATATCCATCATCAGTGGTGCCTCTTGGCGGAATTCAAAGCCACCATCATCTTGTATGATACAGAGGGAGTCGATCCAGAGATATTGGATGCCCATGTGCCGGCAGATTGAGACGATGTTTTGGTAGTTCTGTGGTAGGATGCTATCTGGTTGGCAGTCAGAGTAGTTGTGGTAATTGCTGGTCAGTAGTGTAGGTGTCTCGTGTGACCATCGATGGGAGAGCGCAATATATGGAACGTGGGTGGGGTTCTCGTGAATACGCCATGTGTTTGAGTTGTTGTCCCCCAGATCTAATAACCGAGTTGGCATTTTGGCAGTCTGTGGTGGTGAAGCTTGCTTTAAGCAGCTGTGGTGCTTTTCTTCGCAAACATTGATCCAGCGTTTTGCGAGTTTAGCAACCGACTCTGGTGTATGTTGATTAACGATGGGTAACGCTTTCTCGGTATCTAATCAGAACCTGTGAGCATGATGGATGCAAAGGTTACAGTGATGACCTACCCAGATACCACTTCTCGGTAGTCTTCCACACAGCTAACCGCAGGTCTTTGGTCTTTAAACCAAGGCCAATTAGGCGAATGTCCAAAGTGTAGGCAGCATCATTGGGTTCACAGGCAAGGTTGAATATCTGAGCGTTAAAGTCCGCTATTGTTTCGTCATTTGGGGATGCAATTGGCGAAGATCGAATACATCGCCAGATGGTCCAGCAGAGAGGACAGTCATCACTTATTGATAAACTCAAAGATTCCCATGACCCGTGCAGTAAAAAATCGCGGGTCAAGATCCATTGCCCGTCGAACAGGCTTTCGGACCAATTTGAGATATCTGGTAGTGCATTTGTTGAAGCTGTTACTGAGCCTCCATTGTCATCAGGTATTGGGAACGAGGGCAAGGCTGTTCGACAGACTTGGCAAAGACTCATCCTTATGTGAAAGGAGAAGCTGCAACAACAGACAACCCTGGCATAAATGCTGTGACAACATAAAGTTTATGGTATGCAAGGTAAGGGACATGTAAGCCTGGCGAGATGAAAAGTGCCTCAGTGAAATTTCGAAGTGGAGTCTCCTTCTACATTCTCTCTAGTGACTTTACCCATCGTGCTTATGTTTGGCCAGGGCCAGCAAGGGATCGACTACTGGGATGGTACACAGCTCTGGATGCCATAGTCTTCACATTTCGATCGACAGTATTGGCCAAATAATCAATCATGGCATTTCAGGGGAAATAGAATCGCATAGCAAAACTCGATATTCTCGCGCGCGGAATTCAGATCCTTTCCCGAGCCCATCTCGCTTGTCTTCCTTCGCGCGCGCGGCGCGACAACCTTGACTAAGTTGCTTTGTCATTTTTGCATCTCCATAAATATCGTCACTAACAATTATTTCCTCCAATGATATTCGACTCCATCTAATGAGGATCGGAGCTCGATGTCTTGGCATTCGCCGAGACCGAGTCCGTGATAGAGTCCGTTGATAGTGCTTACTATGTATACGAAAAGCCCTTATTCAGCCTTTGATCTGATTGCTAAGGTGTGTGAGTGTTTCGGGAAGGAGGGTTACTCATGGGATTCGTGGTTTTCGGAACTTTGGTAAGGCGCGAGGCGTCCAATTGAAGCTGCATGTGTCTTTAGCCATGACTGCGGGCAGTGTCATTGTCATCTTACTATAAGAACCTCGCCTTTGCTATCTAGCAGTCAATTAATTATCAACTCAGACTATCAGATTCATCTCATCTAAACATCACTACAACTAAACACTACTTTACTCAATCCAACATGTCCAAGATACTCACTGTCTTCGGTGCTACTGGCAATCAGGGCGGCTCAGTCGTCCGCGCCATTCTCAACGACCCCGCTCTCTCCAAAGAGTTCAAGATTCGTGGCATCACCCGCGATGTCTCCAAGCCAGCTGCCAAAGAGCTCGCCTCGAAGGGTGTTGAAGTCGTTGCTGTAAGTTTCCAATTGATATCTCACAAGCTCAGACTGACTCTATCCAGGCCGACATGAACACAGCCGAACAAGTCGCTCCAGCCGTCAAGGATGCTCACACTGTCTTTCTCGTGACAAACTACTGGGAAACCAACAGCGGAAACGGCGAGATCGCCCAAGGAAAGGCTGTCGCTGATGCTTGCAAGACTGCAGGCGTAAAGCAGCTTATCTTTTCGTCGCTACTTGACACCAACAAGATCAGCAACGGACGTCTTACCCACATCAAGCATTTCGAGGGCAAGGCCGAGATTGAGGAGTATATCCGACAGATCAATGTTCCCGCTACTTTTGTTCTTCCTGGTTTCTTCGCTTCCAACTTGTTCACCTCGATCCGAAAGAATGAGGATGGTAGCTATGCTTGGGCTCTTCCTGGCCATGGTGATAAGACTCAAGTACCTATCTTTGATGTTCAGGGAGATATGGGTAAGCTCTCGCCAACTGCTTTCGATGATTCGACAGCAATACTAACGTTAGTAGGCAAATTTGTCAAGGCTGCCATCAAGAACTTCCCCAGCACCCTCAACAAGCGCGTCTATGCAGCCACCGACTACTACACTCCCAACAGAATCACCACCGAGTTTAGTGAAGTCATGGGCAAGCCTGCCACTTTCAACCAAGTTCCCGCCGACGTTTTCAAGACCTTCCTTCCCGCAGCTGTTGCGGACGAATTGACAGAGAACATGATGCTCTTGGAGGACCCTGGTTACTATGGTGGGGCTGATCTGAAGGAGAGCTTGGATATGCTTGATGAGAAGCCTATTACCTGGAAGGAGTTTGTTGAGAAGAACAAGTCCAAGTGGGAGTAATGTATTACAAGAGATCAGTAGTACCTTGGAAGGATAATCACTTCTGTAACGAACTTGCTATTACAAAAAAAATATTTTATTATGTACAGAGTTGCTCTAAACCTTGAAATTCAATTGGTGAAGAGGAAACAAGTCCAAGTGCGTTGCAAAGTACGTCGGAGACTACGATCGGCATTGAAAGTGCAGTTATAGAGAATACTACCAACATCGATATTGAAACCACAGCGACAGAGACAGAGACTGCTATAAACTCTGACACCGCGGCAGAATCTGATACCATTACCACCACTAAAGCTAGAACTACGGCAACAGAGATCACCACAACCCTTGCCACAGCAACCAGCAGCGCTGCGAAACCCTGTTCCAATCTCAGTAGTCCATACAAAGCCGTCAGTGGAGACTCTTTCACGCTTGTCTGTGAGAAATGCTACATCCGCATTTTGGTAATCACCGAACCTCTCGCAGTTGATAGTTTTACGTCTTGCATAGACGAATGCTCTCTGGAAAGCGAATGCGAAGCTGTAAACTATGAAACAACTCAGAAGGTCTGCTATCCTTTTGCATTCAATGCTAAAACCACACTTTTCGACAACCCTGATTATGATCTTGCATATAAACCAGGTACTGAGCCAGTACCTACCTAAGCCATTACAAGTGACGGTGGTCCCTCAGCCTGTTTTGGTCTTGGCACCGCAGTGACGTTCGACAGCAACTGGTTTACCATTGCCTGCGACACGCAGTTGTCATGTTTCAGTGTTTGCTTCTGCCTCGGAAGATTTGGTATAGGCTTAGCAGTAACCCAAGCTGCTAAGAATAAGTAAAAGCAAAATAATAATACAAGGGATGATAGTTTGCTTAAGCAAGGCCATGATAAGACAACTCTGCAGGTGTAGCTAGATATACCACAAATCAGGTTCCCATAAGATTGAACACAAATTCAGTTGACCCCTCGTCCTTATCACTAGATGCTTCTTGGTAGTATCCATTACTTTAACGTCATATCTCAGGCAGTACTAGTACTTTTTCTGAAGGATTTAATGCAGCTTATCTTGGCAATTCATTATCCGTATGCTGACCAGTGATAGCATAACCGCGATGGAGAAATACACGTACCAACGCAACCCACCCTGCTCATTTAGTATATCAACCACTTGTTTTCGCTGTTGGCACAGCCCTAGCGTAGGGAAATAGCAGGGGCATCACCCTGTTTATTTTTGAGGAGCCTAGGTCGAGCGGCCATTTCCCGATCTTGTGCTTACTTGGCGCTTGCCACTTGGTGAGGCTCCCTGCTTATTTATAGAGTAGTCAATGGTTTCCTGTTCCTCCCAGATGCTTATTCCCGATCGTAGCGACAAAATGGCACACCACAGATTAACCCTCTTCCTGATGACAGGAAGTCTACTGTCAGGACTGGTGCTCGCTATCGGCCATCATTTCTTTTACAATTATTTGAACAATCAAATTGTCCAAAGTCAGAACCAACAAGAATGGTTTTTACGTATCGGCACCGGAATGGCCTTTCTGGTAAGAACTTTATTATCAGCAGCAATAGGCATCGCATACGTACAAATTAGTTGGAAGACGCTCAGGTCCAAATCTGTTACCATCAACGGTATTTAGTTGTCGCTCACATGATTTGGGTTATACTGATTGCATCACACAAGGGATTAACTCACTTTTTGATGCTTTGCATAATGCCTGGAATCTAACCACTTTGGAGTTGTGGACTGCTGCACCAGCTCTTACAGTTGTAGCTGTGATAGCTTGGTGAGTGATATCTGCTGTAAATGAGATTCATTGTTAACGTCTAGCAAGGGTCCTTCCATTAATCGCCGTCATCACACCCGCCACGTTGAGCATAGAGATATCGTCGCAGCCAAACATTACAGTAATCAACAGTCGCATTCCAAATATCGACTACGACCGAAGTCTTTGGTTTGGTACATGGAGATATAACTACACTGTCGGTCACACTACCCACATCGCCAGATTACTGAATCCAGTGTCAACATTAGGTTTTATCCTAAACATACAAGCTCCCTTCCCCAACTCTTCCTACTCAGTCGACTTCTACGGCCCCTCAATCTCTTGCAGCACCCCTAAGAACCCTGAACTTACAGAAAGCATCAAAGAGGTCATCGCAAATTATTCCACATCGGGTGAGAACGCGACATACGTCGGCTTTGTCCCGGCTTATACGCGATATCCTTCTCCAACCGTGGTAAAAACGTGGGAACACTTTGCCATCGAAGGGCTACACAGAGCGTTGAATTTTACTCTAGCCTTTACGGCACCGACTCTTGATACTACTGCTTTAGAAGTGGACCAACGATCTGGTGACATAAGCCCGGCTGCATTCTACGTCACAACACCCGAGAGAGAGGGCTGGCGAGCTGAGAATACAGTCAAATGTGAGCTCTACAACTCGTCATACGCCATCAACTTCACATTCGACAACGGTCTACAGAACATCAAATACAAAACCGAGCGACTGAACGAAGTAACCGCATTGGCTGCCGACGACTGTCGTTTTGGGAGGCCACTGCATCACTGCAATCCTATCACAGCCTACTTCGCACTCATGAATGCTATGGGAGACCTGATTCTGGGGACTCATTGGAAAGTGGGAGCGGGTGCACAACAACAAATGCGCACAACAGTAAGTGTTACTACTATTATCGAGTCTCCGGATATGCATTCTTTCTATCATGAGAAACCGAAGTCTCCGATAAAGTACATGTCTATGGGCGATACGCTAGAGGAGCTTTTTACCAACGTCACAATAAGTCTCTTCAGCAACTCCGAGTTTTTGTAAGTACAAAGGCCACATTTGATTAGAATTTTAACCAACAAGCTCCACTACCTAGACAAAATGATACCGTAGCATCATACGGTCCTATCACACGTTTCTCAGCGCAGAATGCATTTTCATACGAACCCCGAAACCTATTTATCGCATATGGTATAGGTATACTATCTTCGTCTATTGTTGTTATATATGGACTATTATGCATCAAATCATCGTCTGCGTCATACACAAACTCCTTCTCTACAGTTTTGCGCACAACGAGGAATCATGATCTTGACACTATTGTTCCCACTGCCGAAACGTCAGGGACGGAGCCTTTGTCGAAGCATATTGGAAATGTTCGGCTGATATTGAGACGGCAAGGGAACGGCTTGGAGGGAGATGGTGATGAAGTTACGTTCTTCGCTATCAGCTCAAAGGGGAATGATGAAACGAAAACAAAGGAGGTAGCTCCGACTGAGTCTTTGCTGAAGCAGAACGAACGAAGCCATCATTCAGATACAGATGAGACATCGAATAGGCAAGAGGGTTCGGATGACAATGCATATCACAAGAAGGGCAATCATACAAGTGCCACTTCTAATACCTAGGTAGTAATTGAAGCAATCTTGCAGTGAATGAGACTAGATGCAGACGTCTTTACCGATGACAGTAATATAGGACAGTGATGACGAGCTTGTGCTTGGACTTTGACTTAGTGATGGTGGAATGACTTCCCATGGACAACCCCAGCTTTCGGAGATATGAATCCACCGAACTAGCTGAGCCGCAGACTGTGTAAAGCTTTACGCTTCCCCGGATTTTGATGTCACTGCTAAAGATGAGTGCTAAGAGATCATTGAACTTCAATCTTGGCGTTGCAAAGGCCTCAAGTTCTATATCCGAAATGCATATCTGCGGGCGCAAAATATGGAAGTTCGCCGCTTTCGAAGTGTTTATAGAAGCGCCGCCTCTTTGTTAGTGTGCCTTCGTATTAGATATCGATTGGTAACTATTCAAATGCCAAGCCCCAAATGGCCGAGACTATGTTGACGGACATGATTAGTAGGTTTGGCAATGAGGGGAAACCTAGACTGGTTGTAGCTGAGATACAATAGCTGAGGTTGGAGCAGTGCCCCGAAACAGAGAATCTAATCGGCGTAGACCGTTGAGCAAATATAACCTTGTCAACCGCAATGTTTAACAACATTTGAGAGATCACACTCACGAAGAACGAGGGTACAATAACCCAAAACAAATGACTGATCAGTGACTCATCAACGGAAACACATAACCGACACCCTAATTCTAGATCATATCCCAACATGTCACTCCATCAAAATGGATGAACCTTCTCCACGGCGAAAGGTCCAAGTACGCAGCCTTCTCTAAACGCCGATCCTCCGACGTTATCTCCACAGCCCACTCGGAACAAGGTTGACCATTCGATGGAACTCTACTGGAACCAGCGAGATTTAAGCTTATTTCAGTGGATGGTCCGGGGTAGTAGCTTGACAACAACAAGGGATATCGATATCCACAACTTTACAGTATAAGCTAGGGTTACATAGATGCAATAGTGTTACGTTGTAAGGATGACATTCCGTTTTCTTCCGTGGTAACGAGGATGTTGAACAGCTGCAGGATGGATGCTTTACGAAAAAGAGAACGCTATGTTTGTCTGACAGCCTGGTTAGCTCCAAGATGGACGAGGCCTCTGGACAGAATGACAGTCAAGATCAGCACTCAACGTTGCATCGTTTAAAACCGAGGGATTTACCTGGTTTCCAAATGGAGCATTCACATCCAATACACACACATTAAGAAACAGATGCCTCGTCAAAATAACATAATAATTAAGGTTAGTGTCTTCCCAGGGTGGCATTGACAATAAGCAATCGACTGATTGCGGGGGCACAAGGATGCCTCGGCGCATAGATTTGCTCGCCGAGCACGAGTCGTGTGACCAATGACGGGGATTCAATGACGGTCGAATTTACCTCCAAAGCTTGTTCGGCAGCTAAACTTTACAAGGCGGGCCGGAGTTGTGTAATCGTAGATCGTAAAGAGCCTCTGGGGAATTGGCATTTGGACCCTGATGCTTGAGTGAACTTGGCGGTGCAAAGAAGACTTGGTATGAGGGTACTGACAAGTCATATAATGAATCCTTTTCTATGAGGTTAGAGATTGTATCCAGGTGGTTGGAAATGTGCCTTGTACGTCATACAACACTGCAATGGCAACGCCCGCATCATCACGAACCATCATCCTCACCACGGAAAAGCACAACCTTCTCGAGAGAACATCCCAACTTCCCCTCACCTTTATCGTCTTGGCATTCTCCACAGCAGACACACTCATGATCAGAACAAGTTCAAAGCTCTCACTGTAACATCGACTAGCTCCAACACGACCCTGTCTTACCCTCGTTTCTCGTTACCCCACGGGGAAGCCCCGGTGGAGGCAATCCAACGGTTTGCGACGATCTTGACCACTCAAAGCTGCATTCTTACATTTTTACTTTTCGGACAGAATAGCGATGACAATGATTACCTGCCCGTGAGGTAAATGCTTAAAAGGCCTCGTTTCCCCCCTCTTGACGAGAACAGTTACAGACGTCTCGTATCTTACGTTACTCTCTACTTGACATCTTTGAACAAAAGCTTTTGCTACTACTTCTTTACTCGTTTCTAATCGAATGGGCTGGAATACTCATGCGTCGGGCACCAATGATCCGCCTGAGGTGCGGAACTGGCGAATCCACCTGATTGCCACGGTGGCTTCCATGTCCGCCCTCGCCAGTGAGTTGGACAGCAGAGATAGTAGATATGTGATGCTGACTTGAAACAGTTGGATATGACACTTCTGTTATTGGAGGTACCATGGCATTGACCTCTTTCATGAGGGACTTTGGCCTTGACCTCGTCGAAAAGACACAGCGCGACACCATCCAGGGAAACATTGTATCCACCTTTCAGGTACATCTCTCTCCAACACTTCACTATGTCACATAGTTCTAACAAGCTCTCAGGCTGGCTGTTTCTTCGGTGCCCTGTGCACATTCCCCATTGCTGAGAAATGGGGCCGTAGGAAGACCATCATGGCAGCAGCCTGTATCTTCCTCCTCGGCGGCGCTCTCATGACCGCCGCCAACGGTAATCTCAACATGATCTACGCCGGCCGTGCCGTAGCAGGCCTCGGCCTCGGCGCTTCCTCTCTCACCGTCCCTGTATACATCAGCGAAACAGCCCCTCCGTCCATCCGTGGTCGTCTGATCGGTATTTTCGAAATCGCCTCCCAGGGCGGTGGTATGCTGGGTTTCTGGATCAACTACGCCACTGACCGCACCATCGACGTGAACACCAAGACGCAGTGGATTGTCCCGCTGGCTCTTCAGCTCGTACCTGGTGTTGGTCTTGCGTTGGGTATGCTGTGGTGTCCCGAATCGCCGCGTTGGTTGGCGAGAGGTGACCGCTTTGAGGAAGCTGAGAAGATCCTCTCGCAGATCCGTGGGATGACGCCTGAGCATGAGTACATCCGTCGAGAGATGGGTGATATTCGCGCGCAGGTTGAAGAGCGCAGTACTAATAAGATGAGCAAGAAACAGCAGTTTATGAAGCTTTTCCAAAAGGGCGTGCGCAACCGTATGGGTATTGGTATGGCGCTCATGTTCTTGCAGAGTTTTACTGGTGTCAACATCATCACTTACTACGCTCCTCGCATTTTTGAGAGTCTGGGTATTCCTGGTACCTCGCTGAAGCTCTTCTCCACTGGGTTCTACGGTATCTCCAAGACACTTGGTATGGTCATGTTTACCTTTTGGGTTGTCGAAAAGGTCGGTCGTCGCAAGGGTCTCATTTGGGGTGCTGCGCTTGGATGTATTCCTATGCTGTACATCGGTGGTTATGTCATGAAGGCTGATCCTGCTGCTGCTGCGGCGGCTGGTGTCGTCAACCGTGATGGTTGGGGATACTTGGCGATTGTTTGTGTGTACATCAACGCCATCATAATCTGCGCGACATGGCAGGGTATCACCTGGACGTATGCTTCCGAGATTTTCCCTCTCGATATCCGTATGCTGTGTGTCGCCATTACGACTGCTGATACATGGTTGGGTTCATTTATCATTGCGCGATCGACGCCTTATATGATTTCCGACCTTGGTTACGGAGCTTACTTCTTCTTTGGTTCGATTCTTGTCTTGATGGGTATCTGGTCACTGTTTTTCGTGCCCGAGACAAAGGGTAAGTTACAAAATGCTTCCAGAATTGTTCCATGCTGACTCATTTTCCTTAGGTATCACCCTCGAAGACATGGACGCGCTATTCGCCAAGCCCGTGTACAAGACAGTCTGGGCTCAAATGCGAGGCAAACCGGTCCTGGAAGGAAACGCGGCCAATCGATCCGACTCGCCGTTCGACGAGGACGACGAGAAGGCTCGCGAGCTGAGGATACCTTAGCTGGCTCCCGACCAGGGTTCTTTTGCAGCTGTACCTTTAGATAACGGAAAGCGAAACTAACTCGTTATCGGCTGCAGCTACCTGCGTGTCTCTTATCCGTGCTGTGTGACTGGTGACAGTAATCTGACCTGACCTGACGGTGGTGGTGCTGTGCCTCGTTCCAGAAGGGCTCTAGCTTAACCGAGGCAAGCCAAGAATTAAGTGATGACAGCAGGGACAGGCCATGTCTGTGATCCGTAGAGACAATCTTTATTTTGACGGCGACAGTCCAAAAAGTGTTGCAAATACCCTTTGTCTGTCAGTCATTGTGATCCAACATGTTGCCACGTTTCCCCAGGTCAAGTTTACCCCGCAAAGTGATCCCCCAGACTCATCGTGTCGGTTCTGTCCCTATTCAGATTTTTCTTAGTCACGGCAAAAACAAGGTCCTGGTAGAATCGGGAGTCAGTGGCTGCTGGCAGCACAAAAGATCCTCGCACTTCAAGCCAACGGTCAGTGCGGCCGACAGCCAAGACATGCGCCAAGAAGAGAAGGATTAATTGGGAGTGATCTCATTGGATGAGTTCGAAGTGAGCGGTTGGAGATAACCTCGGACCATTCCCATTGTGGTACTGAATGTATCATGTCGGATATTGTCTTTTTCGAACTGTATCATTGCCAAGAGCAGCGGTTGTCTTGGCGTTGGCTGGGTTGGAACTTGGAGAGTTGGCCAAGAGATAAGAACAAGCGAGTGGTTTTGTCTTGTTCGTGAGGGGGCAAATGGTTGAGTAAAATAAAAATTGGAGGCGAAAGGAATGAAGAATGTTTTGTTTTAATTCAAGGTGTCTGGATGTCAATATTTGAATGAGGCGACAGGTGGGACTTGTTCAGTGGATTTACAGTGAGTGCAGCGCTATAAACGCCCACTCTGTCACCTACCCTATTGGGTGTGCACCATTTTAATTAAACATCCATCGGTAACGCCAGTGAAACGGCTCCTTTGCACCGTCATTTCAATGCCTTCACGTAATAAATTCCACTTCCGACCCGCAATCCCCAGGTTTGGAGACATACTTTATCTTGAGGTTTATTAACGTTTGCGGCAATCTGAAGATGGAGATGGTGATGGGGCCATCAAGATAAGCAGACCATGTCGTGTTATCGAGGCGACTCGGCCAAGTATATCAGTAAATTAACCAATAATACATCAACGAATAAAGAGGCAATTTACATGCAAAGAAAGTCCCTCCTACGCGCCAAGAATAATATTAATAAATCTCCTTCCCTTTCTAGAGATTCGACATCGACTCTTGGCAGACCCTTCAACAGCTCTACAGTGCACTTTCACCGTAGCATAGCCTCCCAAGACGCCGGGTTTTGACAGCTTGATTGCCAAGCTAGGGGGCAATCTTGGAGACAAGTCTCGGGGTAGTTTAGCCAAGGACCCAAATGCAACATGGCAATCATGTATCTAACTGATGTTGAGCCGAGATTGAGCGGTTGATATCGGCTGTGTTTTATTGCGACAGTAGAGGATCAATTCAAGCCACAAGACGTCACTGTCTTTCCCAAGATCAACATAAGCTCGTGATAGCGTTTTAAGCTTGTTGTTTTAGCTCCCCGCTAATCCTTTGTCTCTCCTGTACTGTATCCGTACCTAACCCATCGCATGCTTATTGCACGGTAGACATGACAAGGGGGCGCGCCAAGACGGAGGGCCATCCGCGCATCCTCCAACCGAAAACGATCGATCTTTTGCACCTTCCATTCATGGTATCATGTCCGTTGTAGCAGACGAGACAAAGTTGTACTGTAGGGAATGCATCACGAGTTGTCTCCCAGAGACGATCAAGGGGATCCGCTGCCAAGTGCGGGGATGAACCCAATCACTAAAGCCGAAAAGTCAATGCTCTGAAGGACAGTGCAGTTGATAAAGCTGGGGAACCAATTTAACGGGTGACCGGCTAAGATTAGGCGAGGCAGCTGTTATTGAGCACGGGCCCGGTATAGCTTCTGCGTGCCTGCCTGCTCTTTATTTACAGATCGACAGTGAAGTCAATAAAGAAGGAGGGAGACTCGATATGCCCTCATGTTCATTGTACCTAATAGTAGACAATAAAATGTGTATATCCCTGTATACCAAGGCTTGTCTACAACTCCAACTCCCAAACACTCATCTACCCTTCATCTAGAATCACTTGGCAGCTTCCTTCTACTACGCTTGGCCACCACTTCAGAGGCGTCCCGATGCAACTGATGCTTATCGCGTCTTGGCAAACAAAGAGACGAGACCGAGACAATCCCTTTCCTGCCCACACGCACACCCTCTGTTAGCAGTTAATTCCCATCTCCTGCCTGTTTTGCCATCGCGCCAACTGTAAACTGTACTGTACCACGCTGCACCTGAAATGAGAGGGGACCTTCGCTCCTTCCCCGAGACAACATAAAAACTGTCCCACCTCCCACGCTTCAGATCCTTTCCTCTGGCTCCTCCCCTTGTCAGGTCGCATCTCTTCAATATTTTCCCTTTCCCAATACAAAGGGCCAACGTTTCTATTCTGATCTGCCTTTTTGAGCTTTGTTCCAGAGAGATCAACCACCACCACCACCATGACGTCCAAGGAGGAAAAGGTCGACATCGGCACTCACACGCCGCCGTCGCCCGAAGTCGCGACTGGACACCAGAAGGATGTCTTTACTGGCGATGTCGAGGGTGTTCGCGAGGATTTTCGCGAGGAGGACTTCATGACCCGTAACGGTCTGAACTTCAAGTCCTTCCAGCGCCGTACGTTCTGCCCACCTCTCGCTAGCTCCAATCGCAACGCGCCTAACATTTACTCTCTACAGGTGACTACGGTACC
The DNA here is from genome assembly GCA_003670145.1 of Fusarium subtropicale. Lineage (NCBI taxonomy): Eukaryota > Fungi > Ascomycota > Sordariomycetes > Hypocreales > Nectriaceae > Fusarium > Fusarium subtropicale. The sequence goes on from QRAA01000075.1 coordinate 17,134, forward strand.
GGTGCCGTCGAACTCGATCGCTCCATGAAGAAGCGCCATCTCCACATGATTGCCATTGGAGGTTCCATCGGTGCTGGTTTCTTTGTCGGTTCCGGAGGTGCCTTCACCAAGGGTGGCCCCGGCGCTGTCCTCATCTGCTTCTTGATTGCTGGTGTCATGATCTTCAACGTCGTCCACGCTCTTGGTGAGCTCGCTGTTATGTACCCCGTCTCTGGTGGCTTCTATACCTACTCTACTCGCTTCATTGATCCTTCCTGGGGTTTCGCCATGGGTTGGAACTACGTATGTACCTCGTCGCGTCTGTGCTATGTGCACTGCTAACTGTCGCAGGTCTTTCAATGGGTCATCGTCTTACCACTCGAGTTAACTGTCGCCTCCTTCACCGTACAATACTGGAATCCAAACATCAATGAAGGTATTTGGATCACCGTCTTCTGGCTGTTTATCATCTTCATCAACGTCTTTGGTACACTTGGTTACGCCGAGGAGGAGTTTTGGAGTTCTTGCTTCAAGCTCGCCGCCATCATCATCTTCATGATCGTCGCCGTTATCCTCATCTGCGGTGGTGGTCCCGCCCGTGGTGACTTCAGCACCTACCAGGGTGCCAAGCTCTGGTACGACCCTGGCGCCTTCCAGAACGGCAGTCGTGGTTTCTGCGCCGTCTTTGTCACCGCTGCCTTCTCCTTCGCTGGTACTGAGCTTGTTGGTCTTGCTGCTGCCGAGTCTCGCAACCCCGCCAAGGCCCTTCCTGGTGCTATCAAGCAGGTCTTCTGGCGAATCACCCTGTGAGTAAACATGTCACCATCATGCAATTACGCCCAGCGTACTGATATCTTACAGCTTCTACATCGTTGGGCTTACCCTCGTTGGTATGCTCGTCAGCTCTACCGATGACCGTCTCCTCAACAGTGCCAACCCATACAAGGATGGTGTTTCCCCCTTCGTCCTGGCTGCTCTTGATGCTGGTCTCAACGGTTACGACGACTTCATGAACTTGGTCATCTGTGTTTCAGTCGTCTCTATTGGTGTCTCTTGTGTCTACGGTGGTTCCCGCACTCTCACTGCCCTTGCTGAGCAGGACTACGCCCCCAAGTGCTTCACCTATATTGATCGCTCCGGACGTCCTCTCATGTCTGTCATCTTCAACCTGGCTTGGGGTGCTCTCGCATACATCGTCCTTGCCTCTTCCGGTGGTCTCGTCTTTGACTGGCTCCTCGCTGTCTCTGCCCTTGCTGCACTCTTCACCTGGGGCTCCATCTGTGCTGTAAGTTGAACTACACATCCTCTGTTCGTCGCAAAAACTAACATCCGTTCTCAGTGCCACATCCGTTTCCGCTCTGCCTGGAAGCGTCAAGGACGTACCCTCGACCAGATTCCCTTCCACGCTGCGGGAGGTGTTTACGGTTCTTGGTTGGGTCTTACCCTCTGCTTCGTCATTCTCGGCTGCCAGCTCTACGTCGCCGTCTGCCCTCCCTTCAAGGAAGGTTACGGTAACGCCGAGGATTTCTTCATGGCTTGTCTCGCTATACCTGTCGTCCTCTTCTTCTGGATCATCGGTTATGTCTGGAAGCGTCCTCAGTGGCTCACCATTGACAAGATCGATCTCGACACTGGTCTCCGTGAGCATGACTGGGATGAGATCAATGCTTACCGCGCCAAGGTTGCTACTTGGCCTGCTTGGCGTCGGGCACTCAACAAGTTCATGTAAGAAGAGCAAATGCTTTTGTTGCTGAATTTTGTCACAATATACCATCGCTGTTCACTATTGTACTTGATTCCTCCCTTGAGGATTACCACTTTATACCCTGTTAATATACTGGTTGATTATATATATCCTATGATCTGAAACGAATTCATACGTGATTCATAACAATGAAATATGCCGGGGTTTTCGCTTTTATTTCTAGAAAATGTGTGAGCCATGTAGCCTGTTGTGATTTTACTGAACTTCACATCTAGATCGGCAGTGCTATTTACTTCCACGCGTCATGCGGTTGTATTGTCTTCTTCGTTGGGGCCGGGTCAATCTATACCTCATCTTATATAAATCTCCAGACTAAAAAGAGGCGATAAACCCTATTTCAACATCTAAACATGCCTTGGCTGATATCAAGTGAGGAGTTTGCTTTATCTTTGACTTTTTGTGATGCTATTGGATTACCGGGTACTGTAACTCTATGTGCTATTTAAACTCTATGTCATAGATATCAAACAAACGGGAGAATTACATGACTAGCATTCTCTCCACCCAAGTGAACATTATGCGTTCCCTTGTTGTCATTATGCTCCAAGCTTCCAAAATTGCTTACTCCCAAGTTTCGACCGCAAACGACAGCGCGAATTGACTCGCCTGCCTCATACTCGATACCCATCGCCCAGATACCAATGTCTAATCTGACAATATCGCTAGGAGTGATCTTCTCTTCCTTTTCGTGGGGGTGGAAAGGCCAGTGCGGGTGCATGCTCTTGCTCTCGTCTATCTCACGATGGGAGGCTCGAAGAACACCCATCGGGCCACGATAAATGACGACTTCGATCTTCTCCTTGTCGTCCATTTCTTCAAAGGATTGCTTGGGGATGCCCTTCCAGGGAATGTTGAGATTAAGCATGACTTCTCCGTTGGCATCCAGCTTCTCGAGCAGGACATAGACGTCCATGTCATCGTAATCAGGACAAGACATGTATACCACGGCTTTAGGCATACCGACCAGTCTTGTTGTCTTTTCGAAGCGATGCGTGAAGCTGACTCTATCATCGGTTTCGGACTTGTAGCTGACGGATGAAGAATCTGCGGGCTGCTCAAGAGAGAGTTGGCCTTCCTTTGTGAAGTACAGCTTCTTGTAGTCTGTTCTTGGGATGGGAAAGTCTTCCTCGACGATATTCTCATATGACTGAGGTTCCTTCTTTCCAAATCTCAAAACAGCCATGCGAACCTGTGGTGTGCTATCCCAGCCGTTCTTCTTTCCCTTGAGGAAATAGTCAAAGAAGTCTAGCAACTCTGGGTTGGCTTGCTCGTTACCCCAGATATCATACCACTCCTGCCACGGGTGCCATCGAAGCCACTTGTGGGGTGTATCAACTTCAAGATAACCTCGAATGGCTCCCATGCCGTGCATGGTGTTTGTCCACGTTCCGGTGATGTAAGTTGGGATATTGATCTTCTTCATGTCTGGACGCTTATCGTTCCACCAGTCGTTGGCGAGAGGATGCTTCTTGAACATTTCTCGGAAACTCTCAATTCCCTTGTGGCCTTGAAGCATGTACTTGACGATAAGCTTGTCGAAGAGATCACCGGCGTAAATGCCGCCACGAGCGAATTGCTCACGGTACAAATCACCGCAGCCTTCCCAAGGAGCAATAGCCTTCAGACTCGGGGGTCGCAGAGCGGCGATAAACCATTGGATGATGGCGAGATGTGAGTTACCAGCTAGTCCGACTGAACCATTGCACCACGGTAGCTTGGCTATGCTTTCAATGGTATCGTAGCCATCTTCGGCTTCTTGGGTTCCCATGATTGCCATGACACCTTCGCTGTCACCTGATCCACGAGAGTCAATGTTGACAATGGCATAACCACGAGGAACCCAATCGTTGGGATCAGGTGCCTCAAACTTCTCAAGACCAGATAGTGTCTTGGGAGGAATACCCAAATTCCACGGCACCATGAGACTCAATGACATGAGACCGTTGAACTTCTTTCCAAAAGGTGACCAGCAGATAATCGCAGGCACAGGCTCATCACTCTGCGGTGGTCGATAGATATCAGCATATAGCGTAACACCATCCCGCATCTTGAAAGCAACATCATGCTCAGCGAGGATATCGCAGTTCAGAGGCTTTGCATCGGGATGATCGAATTTCCAACCCGCTGGAAGAGTTTCTGAGTGTGGGTTGAGTCCGACATAACCGCCCTGACCAACTGTTGGAGGGTTGATGTGTTCGATTGGGACTTCGAAGGGGAGGGGAGGGAGAGGCATGATTTGTGTTTGATATGACGAGGATGTTATTGGTGAAGGTTTGATATACTCGGAATATTCAAGTCTATTATAGCATTGTATAGGGTCTATTTGTGAAGCTTTGGATAGTCTCTAATTGGGATGCCGAGGTCGTGAACCGGTGGCCCATCGGCCCCGCTTATTTGTACTCGGGGTAAGACGAGGCGAGTGACTCGGTATCGGAGTCTGGGGTAAGCGAAAGATTCCGAGCCGAAGCGCTGGCCACTTACCGTTTCCTAGTTAGTAGCAGAAACGTTAACCTCCTAACGCTTGGGGCATGTCTTGATAGCAATAGGCAATTATAAGACAGCTTTAGCAGAGATAAACATAGATCTTGCCTCAAAGGCGTGAAACTCAACATAAGCTTAGAAAGGGTGGTGGTGTATGTACGAAAGTAAGACGAAAATGCAATCAGTTAAAGCTATCACGCTTACCTGCAGGGAGACATTCATCTGCGCGGTCTTTGTGTTACTCCATAACATCTTTCATGTCTTCATATCTTGTTCAAAGGGAGTGAACTTTATCCCGTAAGCCAGTTGTCTCTGGGATGAACTAGAGTGAGGTACTTATGACATGATTATCGAAACCCTCCGATTCCTCCGATTCCTCCATTTCAGCGGGCATGAGCTGTCACTACTTGAAGTCGAGATACCTAGCTTTGACTACCCCTCGGTCGTAAGACGGATGACCCTGGGATAAGTTTAATTTCTGACGATCTAGATCTGATATCTAGCTTACTTAGCCGGATACAAAACACGACACCCCAGTGCCCGGTAAAGTTGCTTTGAGTGGGCATGTTTCCTTCAACGCAAATCCATATCAGCAATTGTTGGAGTGTTTGAACAGTCCCACGGAAGAATCCAATGGCTGGTCTTTCTAATGGTTAGAGAGCTTGTTTCTGTGGATTTGTCTGTCTCAAAGGTCTGCTTTGGCCTTCATAACCCTAGAGCAAGAGTTTGGCATGATAATTGTCATCATTAGAATCCGCTTCTTCTTCCGAAAGCCAGACTGTATCATGTGCTCTCTTAATCCCTGTCTGCCTCTGGTTATACTGGCCGGATATGTGGAGGCGGGCGGCTCGGCCTAGAGAGGTCTGGGGTAACTTACAGGTTCCGAGCCGAAGCGATCCCACTCCGGAATCAAATGATGGCAAAAATTAATTCCGATTAGCTGAAGTATCGATTGAAAGAATGATAAGTATCCAACATTGAACTTGCCAAATAATCATTCCTCAACAGTCAATCACTGCAACACAATACAACAAGTTCAACATCATCAACCTTTGACTTGATTCAACTTTTCCAACTAGATTTCCATCTCATCTAGTCTATCACAATGGTTGCCAACACAGAACCCGCCGGTTATCAAGCCAGCGCTACCCTCAACCTTGACAACCCCACAGCCAGCAAGCCCCGTCAGGCCAAGCCTGCAGGCCCCCGCAAGCTCTTCTCTGATCTCAACGCTACCTATGGTGACTGGCGCGATGACCTCCTGCGAGATGGCTACGCTGTTGTCAAGGGTGCTATCCCCAAAGAGCGAGCTGACCAGTATGGAGAAGAGATGATGTCTTATCTCGAGAACTTGTAAGTCTTTCGAGCACCGTCTTCTGGTACCCGATCATTAACATGTCGGTAGCAACGGTGGTATGGGCTTCAAGCGCGACGACCCTAGCACTGTTAAGAACGAGAACTTGCCCATTATCACAGAGAAGGGCATGATCATCGGCTACGGTGTCGCTCACGAGAGCTTCACCTGGGGCATCCGTCAAGAACCAGGCGTTGTCGAAGCCTTTGAGAAAGTCTACGACACAAAGGACCTTATCGTCTCCTTTGACGCTATCAACACTTCCTTCCCAAACCGCAAGGACGTTAAGCTCAACAAGCCCTGGCCCCACCAAGACCAAGATCCTCTCAAGCCCGGTTTCCGTTGCCTGCAAGGTCTCGTCAACATCCTTCCCAACGGAGATAAGGACGGCGGTCTCATCGTCTGCAAGGGCGCTCATCTTCTCAGCGAAGAGTTCCACGAGGATTTCAAGAACGAAGAGAACAGAATCTGGGCTTGGACGAAGGAATGGTACGGTTTTACCGAGGAGGGTATGGAGTGGCTCAAGAACAAGGGCTGCGAATGGGTAAAGATCAACGCCGAGGCCGGCGATCTTTTGGTCTGGGATAGTCGCACTCCTCACTACAACGTCAGCCCTGAGGGCAACACACCGCGTTTCTGCACTTATACGTGCTACATGCCTGCTGCCGACGCTACGCAGGAGGATTTGGTCAGGAAGAAGGGCGCTTTTGAGACTCTTCAGAGCACGACTCATTGGCCTAATGCTATGCATGTTGGTGGTATTCCTGTTATGAGAGATGGAAAGCCTTGTCCTTACAACACTGGTAAGCCTAGGGAGGCGCCGAAGCTTACTGCTAGGGGCTTTGAGTTGACAGGTATCCCGTACATTGCTGCATGAAGGAGGCATTGCTGGAAAGATGAAGTTTATTGTTTTTTAAGTTGTTTATATAGCAGATTGAATTGAGTCAATTTTACGCACAACGACCAAGGGCAAATAATCATGACTGACGTGACCTCATGCAAGTAACTCTCTATGATTTGCCAGAAATATGCAAAATAGGCCAGGAAATCAATACAGAAAAGTGTTCTATCGTTGTTTGGCCTTTAAAGTTACACCTACCATGCTAGGTTTTGGGATCGAGAGACGTTGTAACGACTTTATGGACCGATGTTCTCGTTTCCAGTTGGCCCTACAATGATGCCTTGCAATTTGCTCGGAATAAACTCACGCCATCCAATTACTACAACCGGTTCACAAAGTGTAATCAAAGTGTAGAAAGTCCAATCAATTTATCTACAATTCAATATTCATGCCCTCTTCCGTCGGATATAAAGCAGACTCATTCTCCAATCTCTGCAATAAATTCTCAAAATCCGCCCAGTCGCATCCAATCTCGTCAGGTAACATAGGTATGTTGAAAGGTTGTCCTGAAAACGGGTCTAAAATGCCGCCATCCATGCTCAAGTCCGCCGGATTCAAGATTGAAGAATCAGACGGATCTAACGATTGCGAGAAGTTCATATTGTTGTGTTGTTGCGACAAATTTGTTCCATCTTGTTGTGAAAAGCATGTGCCTGAAGTAGTGTTTGAGTTAATCTGGTCGGTCTCCGTTGAGGTTGTCGTTGGTTTCATCGCTTCTTGAACGACACGAATAAGTCCGTTGAGGACGGTTGATAAGCGGTCTGCTTCAGCCAGACCAACGCAGTAGCAACGAATCAAGTCGGCTGCTGTGATGAGAAGCTTGTCTAGTTAGAACTAGTCGCCGCAAAAACGGGAACAGGGGAACTCACGCTTTGATCAATTTTGGAAATACGCGATTGAGGCTGTTTCAGTATGTGCACTGCCAGGACATAGAGAGCATGAAGAAGCGGAAAGTAAGAAGGCGCAAACAAATGAGACATTGTGTCATCATTATCAGCAAGTAGATGAATAATCTTTCTGGCTGAGTTGGCAACCATGGATTGACCATTGCGGATTGTGTACTCCCAAGGTGTACCCTTGGCGATGACCTCGACGGCTTTATGGATAGCGTCTTTGCTGATCAGAAGAGAGTTTCGGTTCAGCATGAGTATTCTAAAAGGTGTTAGCGTTGTTTGGGTTGGAGCTTAAATGGTGGACTTACGCGTTATGGTAATGAAGCGAAATGAATGAAGACAGGGCAGGGTCTTCTGGAAGTCGCATAAAATCCGAGGTAGGTCTAGCAGATTAGCCTCCTAACCACTCGATAAGAAGAAACGAATACTTACCGTAAGCCAGCAGGAAGACTGTTCACCCATTCCGACAACATCAAAAACGATTCGCCGGTTGCATTAACCTTGTCCTTAATTGCTGCTTCAAGAGTTCTGCGATTCGCTGTATCTTCAAGTTGTCGTGCCCTTCCACATCGATGGCTCATCTTACTAAAGACCTTGGCCATGGACAAGACAAAGTGCTGTGGCTGGGGATTTGTCGTCTTCAAGGACTCTAGATCCAAGGCATCGTATGTTTCATCGGAGATGCTGGAGACGTAGCCCAGCTGGAACGAGAACAGTTTCTCATAGCTATAAAGTGCCCACCAAGCCGGATTCCAGGCGTCGATGGCAGAGAAATGAGGATTGGTTCTTCGATCACGACCGGGTCTGTTGAGACCGAGGGAGTGAGCGACCGATAGACAGATGCCGAATGTCGTCCAAGACGCAGTGATTTCATCATTGAGACGAAGACATATTGAGAAAAGAAATAAAACTTCAATCGTGTCGAAGGAAACATTGCCGATCAAATGGCCCAAAGCGTTGCGAGCCAACGAGAGAACTTCTGTCATGTAAGCCTGGCGTTCGGCGGATTGAAGGATACATCCACCCGCGGCTAGCAGTAGACATGTTCTCAGAGACGAAGTGTTACCATGAGGAAGTGATGAGTTATCTAGACGTATTGACTGTGCTTGTAGTGCTTCATTTCTTGCCTGATCCAGTCTCACAACGGGATAAAACGTATGAATCTCGCGCTGGTACGCGTCGAAAAGGGCCTCAAAGTCCCATGTTGCCGGTGCTTGGGGCACATTTTGCCGAGACAAGAACCCGCTCGATCCCGATGCTGGATTCAGGGTTGAAGGTGGATACGTGCCGAAATGGTAGGGAACATTGAGCCGAAAACATGAGAGGTCCAACCACTCAGTCAAGACTTGGAAAGATGTGGTGCCTGTACTCTGTTTGAGGATTGGTAATGGATTACTGATGGTGTCTGTATGAGAAGAGTCTCTACTGAGTGATTGGCGTGGGCTCTGAGACCTTGCGCGTATCGGTCCAGTCGCGACAGAGATGGTACGCGTCGGCTGCTGCTCTTTCGCTATTGAGAGTCTCCTGGTGGTTGCATTCTCAGTAACGGAATGGATCCCGTACTCTGACGGACTACCAGACCCAACAGACGATCCATCAACGGATTTGCCGGCCTCGCGTCGCTTTATCAGCTTGCCGGGCCTGCGTCTATCTTCGGTAACGCAAGGAATTCCCGCTGCGATACAAGCTTGGCAAGAAGGTTGCTGCTCGTCACAGCGCGTCTTACGATTCCGGCAGTAATTGCAAGCGAAATTGAGACGGCGGCGTTTACTGGATTCCTTGGCCCGGTGGCCGGGACTGTCCTCGGTATCCATTGGGGAGGGCATCGGAGGCGGGGAAATACGGATATACAAGAGTAAAATGTCGGTAGATGAAAATGGAATCTGGGGACAAGGGTTGGATTGTGTCTTGGTCCAAGAGTCTGGGGTTGCAGTAAGTGCTTGGGGCAAGATCAAGATACCGAGCCGATCGGAGGATTGGAGCGTATTTAATTCTCTTTAACTCTCTTCCCCGCATTCTTTCTCCTCGGACATCGGCTCCACCCCCGCAAGATGAAAGCGTGGGCTAGACTATCGAGGTCTCGATCGTAGACTCGCCAATCGGAGTCACTCTTTTGTGTTGGAACACTAGCTTGATCATACCTAGTGAACAAATATTGGCCACAAACTCCTCAATCGACTCCGACCCGACAAGGGACAAGGATGTTGCGACGCAGCTGTTGATATAAAGCCGTCCTTGTCACCGACAACATAAACTCCACAGCAATTGGCAAGGACAACATGGCTGAGCCACGATCTTCTTTCAATATGAAGCCTGATGTCGATGCTGTTGAGAATGTCGTCAAGGATCCTCATCATGAGTCGCACGATGCATCTGGTACTGTCAATCTTTACCAGGATGGCACTGTTGTTTTGATTCCTACGCCTAGTCCTGACCCTAAAGGTATGCCACTAACAAAACTCTCTTTCTATCCGTCTTACTAATTGGGCCATTGTCAGATCCTCTGAACTTGCCTGTCTGGCGCAAGTACATGATAATCCTCATTGTGGGATTCTACTCCGGCATCTCAGTCCTTGGCACATCCGGTCTTGGTGCTGTAACCCCCGAGCTACACCAAATCTACCACAACGATGACCCGAAGCGCATCACTGATCTTCTCACCTACCCAACCCTCTTTATGGGTATCGGTAACCTCTTCTCAATGCCGCTCGCGAATGCCGTCGGTCGCCGTCCTATCTTTCTCTTTTCCGTCCTACTCTTGACAGTCTCTGGTATCTGGTGCGCCTGCTCAAACTCTCTATCAAGCCACATTGCTGGTCGAAACATCTTCAGTCTGGCTGCGGGACAGAGTGAGGCTTTGGCACCTTTGATTGTGCAAGAAGTTCACTTCCTTCATCAGCATGGTGTCAAGTTGTCATACTTTGTTGGTGTGCAGAACACTCTGACTGCCGCACTTTTCACCGCGACTACCTACATTGTACCCACCATTGGTTTGCCATGGTGGTATGGCATCATGACCATTATTAACGGATGTACCATGATTATGTCATTCTTCTTCTTGGCTGAGACGCGCTTCGATCGTCCTGAAGATGCTTCCGGTAAGTAACCAATGAATCTTGTGATATCTATTGCTAACACTGGCGCAGAGGGAGCCGTCCATCTGAGACTGGACAAGAATGGCGACGTCGCCCGCGAAGGTACCAACGAAGTCTTATTCCAAGTCACCACTCGCCAAGGCGTCGTCCTTTAGCCCGAGAAGTTCGGCGAGAGAACCTTCCGCGATGACATCCGTCTCTTCCACGGCAAATTCGACTGGATGAGTGCTATCCACGATCAGATAAAGATAGGGTTTTTTCTAATATTTACACTTTATAAAGGGCATTATAACTCCTTTGCCTATATATAACCTTTTTTTACTTTACCTTACCCTATAGATAAGGTTTAAGTATAATAT